>CM046804.1:15406430-15426430 GCA_025617405.1 Perca schrenkii
ATCCAAAGAGATTATTAAGGATGTTCACTTTGTAACTGTGAGACTTTATCACAGTTTGTGTTCTACATAGTTTAGCCTGCAGATCAACAGCTTTATTGGCAGAATAGAACTATGGCTTTTCAACGTGTGCCATGGGAACTATAACCAGCGACATCATCTTTGTGCATGTCAAATAATAACACAATACTGACCTCCTGTGGTGGAAAGTAGCATTGCAGTTTAGAATCAATATATAACATCTGGCAGTTTATGGCAGGAGGTGTAGAGAGACAAGAGAGACAGATACGAGAGCATGCAAATAGAGCTGTGGTTTGAAGTGGTGCTCGCTAAGGTTAAAGATGCATAACCCTAAAGGCACCAGTTGATCTCTGATGCCTTTTACTTTGTGGCCTGAAAGGGATTTTTCCCCTTTCAGTTTTCTCTCATGCGTACATTTTCTATTCAAATGTTTGTAAGCTAGCTGTTTCCCTCTGTTTCCAGTATCTATGTTAAGCTATGCTAACCAGCTTCTGGTTTTATATTCAGCGTACAGACATGATATTGTTATTAATTCTCGTATCTAAATCTCAGCAAAAAAAGTGAATAAACGCATTTTCCCAAAAGGTCGAACTATTCCTTTAAGAGGAAAAGTACGTCTCTACATGGATTGTATTTGTGTGTTGTTATTTGACATATTTGATTTTTTTTTCTGTGTGCTGTCTAAGGTGATAAGAAGTATCTTATGGGCTCTAAGCTTTCAACAGTAGACGCTGCAGTGTTCAGTCACCTGGCCCCTGCTATGTGGACGCTACCAGGAACACGGCCGGAGCAGCTGATCAAAGGTAAGATCAGCCATTCACCCATGTTAATAAGAAACATATTCTGTATTTTCTCCCATCGGGGACAGTTTAAGTTTTATTAGCTGAGATTTTTAGATATCCACCATTAAATCTTCTGCCATCAATCCAATACAACGAAGAAGGATAACATTTAATTTGTAAGATAATTTGAGATTATTATTACAACGAAAAAGAAGCCAATCTCCACAATTTAGTTGGTGGAACCAGATAATGTTTGTTTTTTTGCTTGAAAAATAACTAATTATTACATTAATGATCAAAATCAATGCCAATTGATTAATCAAGTGTTAGTGTTTTATTCATCAATAGGATTGAATGACATTTTCAGAGCCCCTTACCCACTCTGTCCTCCTCCAGGGGAGCTGATCAACCTGGCCATGTACTGCGAGCGCATCCGCCGGCGATTCTGGCCCGAGTGGTTCGTGGACCTGGAGGACTTCTGCTACAGCAACACCACAGAGGGCAGCGACTCGCAGTCCAAACTCCCCGATCTGGGCCTCTACTCCCGCACGGACACTTTCCAGGACGAAACACACACGCACACTTCACACACTGGCACACCAAAGGACCCTCTGTCACCCGACAGCGACCAAACAGGCCACTCGCTGTATGACTCTGACATGGACACGGAGTGCTCTGAAATCGACAAGTGTTGACAAAACATACACGTGTAGTACACACCACATACACGCATACCACAGGAGGGAACTGCATCCCCCCTCTCCTCCCCCCTACTTCTTTGAACAGAAAATAACGGGGGAGTATTGTTGGTGTCTCCTGTGTCAGTGAAAAGGTTGAGGACGTTGAGGTCTGACTAGCACACTGTGGTGGAGGAATGACTGCAGCAGAGGGAAAAGGAGTGAAACATGGTTTAAAAATGAAGAAAAGTGACAGATGGAGAGAAGGAGAATGACAAAGCAGAAAAATTGCAGTACAGGGAGAAAAGAGAAGATTGAAAACCAGGAGTAAATGACGCCACTGCTGATAAACTCCTCCACGTTAGTAGACGTCATCTGCAGTCACAACTTCTACCTGGTCTCACATTGTCGTAACCATGGCAACTAAGTATGTGTGTGACCCCCCGTTGTCAACGTAGAAACTCGCACCACCCAGCCTTGTGTGTGTTTTGACTAACTGAACCCTTAACGCCTTGTATTGATATGACATCGACACGTAGGGAACTGTACAGTTATTCATGTGAATGAATTCAATGCAGTGTAAATATATAAATGGATCAGATTTAATAGATTATATATGAGTATAAATAGTATAGATAGCCTGCAAATATAGAATCATCCCCTCTGTCATATGGTGTAAATGCTGTAGGTGTTTCTACTTTGTGTTGCACACAATGACTCAACTTGTGTTGTAGTAGTCTCCACACTGCTGGTCTAGGATCAGTATAAGGAGCACTTTGACCTCCTGTACTGTATGTATCTGTCTACACAACTGGGATATTACAGTAATGCCTGCTACCCATATTTAAATAGTGCAGTAAAAGTTCATGGAAGATAACGGATAGGAAACTGCAATTTGCCATAAGCACTTTCAAACTATCATTTGTCTTATTGAGACAATTATTTTGCCAAAACAAACATGTTAGAAGCGTAATGTGACATAATATGTTGTCAGACGCCTGTGTTTCGTCATTGAGGACAGTAGCTTTGGGTCAAATAGACATTTTACATGCATTCAATCCTTGAGAGCGAGTCAAACAATCATGTAGAAATAGATAGTCTGAATGAAAGTGCATGGCTGGTACGTGCCAATGAAA
This sequence comes from Perca schrenkii, assembly GCA_025617405.1. Lineage (NCBI taxonomy): Eukaryota > Metazoa > Chordata > Actinopteri > Perciformes > Percidae > Perca > Perca schrenkii. Next base: position 15,409,044 of record CM046804.1, read on the forward strand.
ATCTCCATTTACACTTCACATAGATCAGTTTATCGACATGTTTTGGTGGCTTATTCATTAAGGTTGATGATGTAGTTTGATTTTTCGGTGCCTCTGGCCAAATCAGCCACACAAAGATGTAGTTGATCCTTTTCAGCAGTTCAGTTGTTGTGATGGAAACTCTATGATTCAAAAGGAAGCAATAACCGAGCAGGCGCAGGTTAATGTTATGCTGTAGGCTCCGTGCTGTGTGTGAAGGTTCGGTGCAGGTTTTATGTGTGTTTGTCACTCAGCAAATGCACATAACATATTGTGTGTTTTTGAGGTGAGGAATATGGATGCAAGCAAGAGGTATTCTGTCCATGCTGTGCATGGATGAGTCACCCTGATGGCACACTGGTGTTGTTTCACAGCACAACCATTCCTTTCTAACACACACACACACACACACACACACACACACACAGAGAAAGAGAGAGAATTGAAGACATTGTTTTGTTGTATTTTCAAAAATAATCATATTGGCTAAAATATTGTTCCCAAATTTTTTTAACTCTAAAATCCAGCATCAGTCAGGCTTTCCTTGTGGAAATGCTGCTAAAAAGGAAAATGTATGAGTTATAAAATTTGTAGCATTAATATGTAGCATTATATAGTGAAATAAGAAGAAACAATATGATATCATAAATCTAACACTTAGCAGAGGGTTAGGTTTTAAGGTCATAGGGGTTAGAAAGACTTCATTACGACTCTGCTGTCATTTGTTGAATAAGACCATGATGTCGATGGCATGATGGTAAAGAATATAATGATGTTTAAATGAAAGCACCATGTTCCTCTGTGTGGCTCCTTCACTGGGTTTAACAAAATAATGTCAAAAACACTAATATGTAAGGCTTCAATTCAAAGCCTTTAGTAAAGAGACATTAAAACCTTTATGTGTGTGTGAATTCCAATACAATAACCTAAAAAATGAACTGAAAAATGTCATTCTGTGTCTTAAAACCCCTCGCCTGCATGTCAGATTATCAAAACTGACTCCTAAAGCTGTTTACTTTGTATCAGTGCCAGCATATGACTTATGTTTTTATATAAATTTCTTATTTATTTATTTAATGTTGTGTATATTTATTAATTTTGATGGTGGATGTGATTAAAATGAGGAAACAACAATATTGTTAATAATTGTTTTTTAACTTTTCTTCTTCTGTTTACACATTTTTTTGTTTTTATGGCTGAGAGTTTATTGATCTGTGTATTAGTGCAATACTGTAGATTCTCGGACTTGCGCTGAACTAACTGCATATTTTCACGTTGTCATTGCTGTAATTGCATGCATGTCCATGTTTTGAGATTTGATGTGATAAATGTTATATTCATATCATAATATCAATGTCATTGTGTTCAAATATTACAGCCCCTCATCTGCTGCACAGTTACTGTCAAAAGTAGAACTTTTTACTCTGCAGAGCTTCAGTTGAAATCATAAAAAATACATGAACTATTGAGGTGAAATACCAAACTGGCTGCTAGAGCTCAGATTAGCAAGGTGAGGTCAGCCATCCTGCTGATCAGCTGATGATCGGTGTCCCTCTTGTAAGCTCACCCATTACTGGAAGAACTGTCCTTCCAAATCAGTGTCTGTAGGCAACTTCATCTGTCTCAGTGTACCTCAGCGGTTTGAGGTCAGGGGTCGGGCGTTCAGCCCTGCAGTGTGTGTCGCTCTGTATTGAGATTTCTGCTTGTAGACTGTAGAAGCCATATTGTCTCGTGGTGTTGCGTGTGTGCTGAAACACTTGTGGAATCTCATCAAACTGTAAATAAGAGATCCAGGGGGGAAAAAAGTCAAATTAATATGCAAACATGAATTAAAAGAAATCGCTCTGTACTCATTAAAAAAGATTCTTATGAATGTATCATACCTAGAGATAAAAAGCTGTATGACAATGGATTATTCCTAATATTTCATTAAATATAGCTGTGGTATTTTCCTCTTGTTTTGTTTCAGTTATTGTGTTGAAATGGGCCTGCAAAGTCTATCTAAGGAGAAAAGCTGTATTCTGTATCAACACTTTGAGCTGGGTATGCTCTGGCATATATCTGTCTCATAATCCCTATCCCTCTGTGCCTGGTACCACATGACAATACAAAGCCCACCCAATGCTGAAGAATTAGCTCTCTGCCCTTTTCTTTGTGCTTGCGCTGGAGCACTGGAGAAACAGAGAGAGAGAAAGAGAAAGTCGTGGGATCACCGCTGTAGAGACTTAGCGTGGGTTTGGTGGAGGAAAGGGCATGAAAAGGGAAAGAGACAAACAGTCAAAAATATATTTGATGACTTTGGCTGCTTGCATTTCTGTGACTATTGTGCAGAATCCCTGGGAGATCTCCTTCCACACAAGACAGAGAAGACAATTCAGAAATGACAATGACACCAGAGTATAAATCATCTCTGGTGAGTCAGAGATGGCGTACAGTGTCAGAGTTGGCAGTTGTGTGTGTGCGTGTGTGTGTGTGATGTGTGTGTGTGTGTGTGTGTGTGTGTGTGTGTGTGTGTGTGTGAATGTAAAATATGAATAATGCAGAGGAAGCCTGTATGAGCATGATGGCCGGGAGGGGGGCAGATGGTCGCCTGCTGATAGGACAGAATCCAGGCAACAGGGTCCCCCAGAGAGCTGGGTTTAGATCTGGTTTAACACACACACACACACACACACACGGCTGTTCTCGGTCAAGGGTACATATGATACGTATACCATATGCCTACAAAACGTAATGGACTATAATTTGTTACAAACTGTGTATGAGGATACGTTTCACACACTCTCACAGACACACAAACACACACACACACACACACACATACACACACACACACACACATGCACCTGCCACCACAATTCTCTCTCAAATCTCTATTTCTTTTCCTAAAATTGAATATTATGGCTCATATTTGCGTGAATGCTGATTCAGCAGTATTGTTATCCGACTATTCCATATGACTTTCAGTCGCCTACTTCTTCTGCATACTTTCAGCTACAAAAACCATTAAAATATCAAAATGTTCAGCTCTTTAAGGACATTTGTGCTTGTATTCAACTTTTTCTAGCATTTATATTTATCAATATTTAGCTTTTTTTCTTTTTACTTTGAAATTCAATGGAGCAATCTTCAAATCCTCTTCAGACTTCTTCCACTTCGAAATGGTACTCCTCCCACATACTTTCAACTATAGATATAGTTCAAACTTAAAACTATTCACAAAACCCTTCAGCTATTAGAGAATGATTCAGCTTTTTGATATCTTTTACAGTCTATGTGTCTATGTCACTGTTCAGGCTTTTTCTGTGTTTATAATGGGTGTGTAATGCAGTTTCGACATACTATACTATGACTTTTTTCGATCTACTACACTATGACTTATTTATCACTTTTTTGACATACTACATACTATACTATGACTGTTTTCGATAAACTATGACTCATTTTTGATGTACTATAATATTACTATTTTATTACTTTTTTTGACATAATATACTATGACTGTTTTAGAGCTACTATACTATGACTTATTTATCACTTTTTTCGACCACTCTACCAACTGAGCTGTATGGGACCTCTCTTTTTTTGCTGAGTATATGTCGAAAAAAAAAAAAAAAAGTCATATTATAGTATGTCGAAAAAAATAAAGTCATAGTATGACTTTTTGATCCTTTTTTTCAACATGCTATACTATGACTGTATATGATTATCATTTATACTATGATTTATGCTCTTACAGACCTTTTTCGACATACTATACTATGACTTTTTTATCATTTTATTCCTCATACTATACTTTGACTTTTTGATCCCTTTTTTTTTCGACATACTATACTAAGACTTTTTTCAACATTCTCTTCTGTGACATCTTTCAACATATTATACTATGACTTTTTTATTACTTTTGTGACGTACTAATCTATGACTTTTTTTTTACTTTTTTCAACACACTATACTATGACTTTTTATATCTTTTTTGACATATTATACTATGCATTCTTTTATCACTTTTTTTAACATACTATACTATAACCTTTTCAACATTCTATTCTATGACTTTTTATAAATTGTTTTGACATACAATACAAAGACTTCTTCACTTTTTTGACATACTATACTTTTTTATGACAACTTTTTTGACATACTATACTAAGACTGTTTTTGAATACTATTCTATGACTTCTTTTAGATATACTACACCATGACCTTTATATTACTTATTTTGACATACTATACTATGACTTTTTGATCCCTTTTTTTCAACATACTATACTATAACCTTTTCAACATTCTATTCTATGACTTCTTTCAACAAACTATGGTATGACTTTTGATCACTTATTTTGACATACTATACTATGACGTTTTTATCACTTTTTTCAACATACTATACTATGACTTTTTATAAATTGTTTTGACATACAATACTATGACTTCTTCACTTTTTTGACATACTATACTGTGACTTTTTTCGACATACTATACTATAATGTTTTACAGTAATCACAACTTTTTCTACATACTATACTATGACTGTTTTTGATAAACTATACTATGACTTCTTTTAGATATACTACACTATGACTTTTTTATTACTTTTTTGACATACTATACTATGACATTTTTTACTTTTTTCGACACACTTTACTATGACTTTTTTTCGACATACTATGCTGTAACTTTTTAATCACTTTTTTCGACATACTATACTGTGACTTTTTGATCCCTTTTTTCCTCATACTATACAATGACTTTTTTCAATGTTCTATACTGTGACATCTTTCAACATATTATACTATGTCTTTTTTATTGCTTTTTTTGACATACTATACTATGACTTTTTTTTTTACATACTAAAATTAGCACAAAAAGTAAGGAAATTTGTGTTTGGTAGATTATTTCTCTGTGGTAACAACATAACCTGACTCCGCCAGATGGATTGCTTCGCATTTGCTTGGCATATCCATCTGGGAACTTTCCGTTGGAGAACTTTTGGGAAGGGGCGAAAATGCTGGTTAGCTGATTGGATAAACCATCTGTCTATCACCTATGTTGGTGATAGACGGGCCAAATCAACCAATCAGATCAACGAAGCATATGTAAATACAACCACAAGCCCCTGCTGCTGCAGGCAAAGCACAGCTCGTTAGCTCAGCAAGCAAGCAACATGTCGGTAAAGGATATTTGCCGTTTGTGTAACGACAATTTACGAATAAAAGACACCCTTTCAGGTTCCCGCTCTATATTCCAAAAGAAGGATCCAAGAGAAAAAAAGCATTAGCGAGCAGCTAACAGAATTAGGGCTACCCCTGTCTGAAAATACTGGTTAGCTGATTGGATAAACCATCTGTCTATCACCACCTAAACCCGCCTCAAAACCAACGCTGATTGGCCCGGTCGTTTGGCGAACGGATCCAAATTTTCTTTATCTCAAGATGCCAAACTGATCTGCGAGTGGAAAACTGGAGCTCGTGAGACCAGGACGGTCTCACGAGGCTGGTAACAACGCTTTTTGGCAATAAATATTATACCGTTGGAAAGCCTGTTTAGTTCCCTTACAAATGGTGCACCATTTGTAAGGAACATGCATTTGTGGGATGAGCAGCAGCGCTGAGTATGTGGGTTGCGCCCTTGAAAAACTTACCAAATCTTCTCTGCCAATGCCAAACAGCTTATTCTGCCATTGACTCGTTTGGTGTTTGGTGGATTGGATGTTTGAAGAAACAAGACATATTGGCAATTTAACAATTTATTCATTTCACAAACAGGAGCCCAGTGGCGTGTGGAAGAACCATACACAGCCACAACAGCCTAGCACCTCCTCCTCATGCTGGTCACCAGCCTGTTCACACACTGATGTGGGATGGCATCCCATTCTTTAACCAGCATTTGTCGCAAGTCAGCCAACGTGGTTGTGTTGGTCACTCTGGCACGAACAGCACGCCCTCGCTCTTTTTTATAACTTTTTTTGACATACAATACTATGACTGTTTTTGATATACTATACTATGACTTCTTTTAGATATACTACACTATGACTTTTTTATTACTTTTTTTTGACATACTTTACTATGACTTTTTCACTTTTTTCCCTCAGACTTATTTCAACATTCTATACTGTGACATCTTTCAACATACTATACAATGACTTTCTTTTACTTTTTCGACATACTATACTGTAACTTTTTAATCACTTTTTTCGACATTCTATACTATGACATTTTATAAAAACAAATTGACATGACTTTTTCACTTTTTTTGACATACCATACTAGGACTTTTTATTACTTTTTTGACATACAATACTATGACTTTCACTTTTTTCAACATACTTTTTTGACATACTATACTATGATTGTTTTTGATATACTATGCTATGACTTCTTTTAGATATACTACACTTTGACATTTTTATTACTTCTTTCAACATACAATACTATGACTTTTTATCACTTATTTCGACATACTATACTATGACTGTTTTTGATATACTATACTTTGACTTTTTTTATTACTTTTTTGACATACTTTACTATGACTTTTTTCACTTTTTTTTCGACATAATATACTATGACTTTTTTTATCACTTTTTTTCAACATACTATACTAAGATTTTTTTCAACATTCTATACTGTGACAGCTTTCAACATACCATACTATGACTTTTTTCATTACTTTTTTTGACATACTATACTATGACCTTTTTCAACATTCTATTCTGACTTCTTTTTCGACAAACTATAGCATGACTTTTTCATCACTTTTTTTCGACATACTATATTATGACTTTTTATAATTTTTTTTGACATACAATACTATGACATTTTTTCGACATACTATAATATAACATTTTAATCACGACTTTTTTCAAGATACTATACTGTAACTTTTAATCACTTTTTGACATACTTTACTATGACTTTTTTATCCCTGACATACTATACTATGACTTTTCAACATACTATACTATGACTTTCTATGACTTTACTTTTTGACATCTATGACTTTTTATCACTTATTTCGACATACTATACTATGACTGTTTTTGATATACTATACTTTGACTTTTTTATTACTTTTTGACATACTTTACTATGACTTTTTCACTTTTTTTCGACATAATATACTATGACTTTTTTATCACTTTTTTCAACATACTATACTAAGATTTTTTTCAACATTCTATACTGTGACAGCTTTCAACATACCATACTATGACTTTTTTCATTACTTTTTGACATACTATACTATGACCTTTTCAACATTCTATTCTGACTTCTTTCGACAAACTATAGCATGACTTTTCATCACTTTTTTCGACATACTATATTATGACTTTTTATAATTTTTTTTGACATACAATACTATGACATTTTTCGACATACTATAATATAACATTTTAATCACGACTTTTTCAAGATACTATACTGTAACTTTTAATCACTTTTTCGACATACTTTTTGTGACTTTTTGATCCCTTTTTTTAACATACTATACTATGACCTTTTCAACATTCTATTCTATGACTTCTTTCGACATACTATACTATGACTTTTTATAATTTGTTTTGACATACAATACTATGACTTTTTCACTTTTGTTGACATACAATACTATGACATTTTTCGACATACTATAATAAAACTTTTTAATCACATACTATACTATGACTGTTTTTGATATACTATACTATGACTTCTTTTAGGTACACTACACTATGACTTTTTTATTACTTTTTTGATATACTTTACTATGCCTTTTTTTTCGACACACTATTCTATGACTTTTTTGACATCCTCAACATTTCAAATTGCTGACATGCCAACATTTTTTAACTTTATCCATACAAATTACATATGAATACATTTGCAAAAGCTTTCTGTTGCTCACGGTGAGTCATTATATTGATACCACTTGTTTAGGCTTTTTTTTAGGCTTCTTCGATGAGAAGTTTACCAGGCCAATTTTAGTTAATCTCAGTAGTGTTAAAAACAAAAAGGTGTGATAATTAAACATCAAAGCCAGTGCAAGGCTTGATTACAACTGGAAGGACCAGCTGCTGCTTCTCCTATACCATGACACCCATCTTTTCCATAGACAGAAAAATTACAATTACAGACAGTGAAATAAATAACACATTACAATTGATTTTTCATTATTTTTTATTCTTTATTATGTATGTAGTATATCATGTATTTGTGTGTTTGTGTATTTATAATAACAATAATAAATGTATTATTAATGTCAGTGTGTGTGTGTGTGTGTGTGTGTGTGTGTGTGTCACCTGTATTTAGAGCTGTCTACTTGTGAACCCATTAGTCAGGATTTTACTGCGGTGCCTCTTTCTCCATACGTATATATTATATATATATATATATACCTTTCTCTGTCAATATGTCTGTCTGCTTTAAAAAACAAAAACTGTCAAAAACATCATAAGAATCCCTAACAATTTTTTTTTTAAGATTATTTTTTGGGGCATTTTCGGCCTTTATTTTGACGGGACAGCTGAAGACATGAAAGGGGAGAGAGAGGGGGAATGACATGCAGCAAAGGGCCACAGGTCGGAGTCAAAGCCTGGCCCGCTGCCTCGAGGAGTAAACCTCTATATATGGGCGTCTGCTTTACCAACTGGTGCCCAGAATCCCTAACATTTTTTAGTTTTTATTTTGCACCCTTCATCCCTTTCCCACTTTTTGTTGGTGCTATCTATACTGCTTTAGCTGCTTTCCATGCTTAATTAAGTCTTATTTCCAGATTCCTACTTAATTCAAACCTAAAAATGTTCCACATCTTTCATACATTGTAAATTCTTTTTGTACTTTTTGAAAATATTGAACACTGCTGATTGAGATTTCCTAATTTGACCCACCCATTTCCCATCTTTCAACTCATTCATTACTCCTTAAGTTACTTATTTATCCAAATTAAAGCCGACAATTTAGTTTAGCATCAGCTTTTACAAAAACCTTCATACAATATTGGTATTATTTGGCTGACTTTCTAATTCATTAGAACCATTTCCATTTTTCACTACAATTTCACCTTCTCACATATTTTAACCTGCAATTCAGTTTTTTTTTAAACTTAAAATATTTGTATACTTTTGTTGATACATTGTTGGTATTATTTACCATGTCAATAAAATTCATACTAATTAAAACTACTCCCAACTATTCTCACTTCTTCACCTTCTTATACAATTATGCCAGCAATCCAGTTTAGCTTTAGAAATTTAGCTTTTCAGCATTCACAAGCATTTTCAGCAGGAAATGCCTTTCCTAGTTCAAAATAAAAGCCTGGAAATCATAGATTAAATTATAGAGGATGTGAAATTACATAGCTGTAAAAAGGCGCATTTGAGAGGAAAATGTAAGCCTGTCCTTGCTTGATGTCCTTCAAGCTGTTTAGAAATTAGAAATAAATGGATGAAAATGTTTCATTAACTCTTTCTGACATTGTTAGATCTTATTCCCAGTTTCTCTTAAATTAGTTTTTTATTATCATTATTTTGGACAGATTGTAAAGCCCACAGAGCCAAATGTGTTATTTGTGATGTTTGGCAATATAAATAAAATGAACTTAACCTATAATTATAAGCAGTACCAGATTAGTAATGTTAGCATCAGTTTACATAATTATTTCGAGGAAACCTGAACTTATTAGGAAATTACAGATCTGTAAAATAAAGCGTTTCATCTCCCAACATACTTGTTCTAAATGCCTCAACGTTTCTTAGCCCTCCACACACTGCCAATAATTCAACTATGGTGGAGTAATGAAGTATTGAAAGATACTCGAGTCATCCTAAAAAGTGTCCATGTTTTTAACTGTGGAGAGTAACTCCTCTTGGGTTGATAAACCCCTAAAATCCCAGAGTAAAATACAGAGGGCATAGAAAGGTGCATTGTCACGTAAAAAATACCAACATTCATTGATGCTGAAGCAACCACCCGCCCTCCATCCAACCAACCCAAGCCTGCTTTAAACTATACTAATAGCCACTAGATGGCAGCAGCAGACTGTTTCTGATTTAGCCACCGCTCAGCGCACACACACGTAGCCTAATAAATACTAGACATGACGTGAAAGCAACTGGAAGAAGATGTGCTCAAGAATATGAACCCCCGTTTCTAACAGGTCAAATTACACCCAGTAATCCTCCTGCAACAAAATACTAAAACATGTCTGAAAACAAGAGTGAGGTTCAATATTACCCTTGAAATTGTACACTGTGGTCACAGCGTTCTCATCTCTCTAATTAAAAAAACTATTTTAATTTTCACTCTATATTTTAGTGTGCTATGTTTTATTTAGCATTCATATAATTATTCAAACGATTTCCTATGACATGGAAATGAGTCATAGTACATGTTTATAATTATTTTATGAGGTGTAATGAAGGCACCAGGCCAACGTCATACACTAATAAGCCTTGTTTATAATACATCAGCTTGTATCCTACACCTCAGTCAGGTCTATCTTGTTGTGTAGACCTTTTTTTTAAATGCAGGCCTGCCGTTTGTCTGTGTGCAAACAGAAAAGCTTCACTTGTTTTGATTCTAAATGATGTCTCATAATTGTCAATTAGTTTCCATGTTTATCCTGATGGACATATTAATTAACGCTACGGTGTTTCAATTTCAGTCCATTGACCGGCTGTCTGAGCGTCTTCACGGGTATCTTTCCTAACAACAGTATAAGTGCAAATCAACGGTAGTAAACACTCAACCAAAACAGCCGAAGGACAATTTTAAGCAACCGAGACGGATTGATAAAATCTATAATCATAATGCAAGGCCACGTGCGCAAGAAACAATAAACTAAATCAGCTGGTCGCCAGAGTTGCGACTTTTCCTGAGGCTCAATAAATGTTGCAAAGACGGCAGTGTTATAGAAAACAAATACGATTTAATGACAAAAAAGCATATAGAAATTGTGCAATCGTTGATTTCTTTTCCCTCTTCGTTTGATCACAGATTTCAGGTCGATGCTATTTTGTTTTGGTTTTTTTTTTTCCACCTCAAACTCAAATTCAGCTGAAGGATTAGGCCTACTTGAGATGTAGTCAGAATTACAGAAATATTGGGCCCCATTTAAATTAAGGGCGAATTATTATATAGGCATATATACACTTAAATAAGGAAACTGCCCTGGTCGGCGTTTTACAAAACAATATGTAAAATATTGCTATGCTTCATTTTGAATGATTGGCGTTGAATTAAAATAAAAAAGAACAGTGGAACATCTCATTGACATTGGCCTCACACATTCAGAAAGTGTTTTAAATGCAAAACAATCTCATGGAAATCGTCTAAAATTCAGATTATGTTATTTTTTTTTAAAATACAACATTTTCCTTCTATTCATCTACATCCTTCAGATGGATTTGAGTTTCTGAATTTCTATATTTTCTTTAGATTTCAGTCAGAGAATTCATCCACATTTACTCTGGATATCACTCAATAACCTCCCATTATTAGATCAGGTTATTCATCACAGGATTTAAGTGGCACAAGAACACGTGTCTGTGTTTGTGCTTTGGCACAGACTGACAGAGAAAAACTGAGCAAACAAACAAACAAACAAACAAACAAACGAAGCCATACAAAATAACAATTTGAGATACATCCCACAAATTCAGTCTTCTCAGTGGATGAACAAGTCATACAGTAGAAGTATAGCCACTGCGGCCAGAGCTGGTACCAGATATATTCAGTTTATCTTTGTTTTTGTTTTTTAAAATCTTTTTAGTAAAAGGAAGGCAAAATGGGCTGGATTGCTTTGAGTGTTCCAGCTGGACAGTCTCGGTCTTTCTTATCACAGCATTTTGGACAAGTACAGAAATAACAAACAGCAAAAACACACTGTAAACAGGCGCACAGAAATGTCTGCACAGAAAGAAAAGCATTAAAGTGAACAAATACTCAGTATGTGGTATTATTATTATTATTATTATTATTATTATTATTATTATTATTATTATTATTATTATTGTTGTTGTTGTAAAAAAAACGTAAACCAAGTGAAGAAATTTCAAATTAAAATAAATTATGGATGCAGCTGACACTACAATCAATATATCATATTCAATTTAAATTTAGGCTATCATCAGAATTATATAATAATAATAATAATAATAATAATAATAATAATAATAATAATAATAATAATAATAATAAAAGCAGTTGGCTGGTATTGGCTTGAATGTTGAACATTGTACAGCAGGTGTCTTCCATTTCAGCCCCCTCTTGCCACAAGCTGCGAAGAACCCCTGTTGCTTTTGTTATGATGGAAAGATGGCGTTTATTTACCCACACTGACTGCGACTTATCATCGAGCCCAAAGCTTGTTTTTATACCCCCCCCCCTCCCCCCTCCCGCGGACACCTTGTGCCCACATCCGACTCTGTCTTTCTTTAATGACACATTACATAACGACACATTTGCGCCTCGGTAGAAGGTAAAGAAAAGCATTTTCGTATCAATGTCGCTGTTTTCTTTTTTTTGGTTAGCACACACCAGCCGTATGCTTGGCAGTTCCGCGGCATGAAACCTCTCCATACAGCTCTCTGCTATGCGTATTTTTAGTGCTTGAGTGCCACTGTATATCCCCACTGTGTGTGTCCGTGGGTCCAACATTTAAGCTGGCTGAGGTCCAGTTCCGAGCGGTCCAGCACAGAGAATCAAACAAATAAGGAGGCATTATTCCTCCTTAAGGGGTCCGTGTCTTGCTCAGAATAAAGGACTGGGGTCACTGCACAGGAGTTTGTCCTCCGTGGTGAGGAGGGGTGTCCCCGTACATGTCCTCTCCTCCTGGTATCTGTCCCCCAGCGGGTGTCATCCTCTTCTCCTTCTGCCGCCTGTTACAAAACCAAACCCTCACCACCTCCTTCTCCAGCTGCAGACTGTCCGCTAGAGAGTTGATCTCCGCTGCTCCTGGTTTTGGACATTTGAGAAAATGGCTCTCCAGAGCTCCTTTGACGCCCACCTCGATGGAGGTCCTCTTTTTCCTTTTCCTTCCCTGTGCCGCGATTTTATCCAGACTAGTGGGGCTGCCCGAGGTGGAGTCCGCCTCCTCCAGCCACTTGTTCAACAATGGCTTGAGTTTACACATGTTTTTGAAGCTGAGCTGAAGCGCCTCGAACCTGCAAATGGTGGTCTGAGAAAAGACGTTTCCATACAGCGTCCCGAGGGCCAGTCCAACGTCCGCCTGGGTGAAGCCCAGCTTGATGCGTCGCTGTTTGAACTGCTTGGCGAACTGCTCCAACTCGTCTGAGGTCGGCGTGTCCTCGTCTGAGTGGTCCTGGCCGTGCTGGTGATGGTGCGAGAGAGACTGCTGGTGGGCCCCAGGGCCGCCTCCGTGTTCACTGAGGTGCGGGCTGTGGCTGTGGTGGTCCTCGTCCCGCAGGGGGTGGTGGTGCATCCCCCCTTGCTCTCCCCCTGGCATCAGACCGAAGCCGGACTGGGAATACACCAGGCTCTGGCCCTCAGATGTCGCCATACCGGGGATGTGCGTGGTGGCTGTGCTGGTTCGCCATGCTCTGGCGTCGTGATGCGCCTGCTGGTGCGCTAGGTGAGGGTGTCGCTGTTGCTGCTGCTGTTGCTGCAGACTGCTGGAATTCTGCAGCTCCTCTCGGTCACTGTCGTGCAGTACGGGCTTCACGTCCTGTTCTCCGAGGGGACTAGATGGCCAGGGCGCCCCGCTGTCACCGTGAGACAGCGCCGTTATCCACTGGTGCGCGTGGCTGAGCGGATGTCCACCGCCCGGTAACGTGCTATAGTCGTTCTGGAGCAGGGTGTGCGCGTCCCTGTACGCTGCCGCCTGCTGCATGCTCCCGGACTCCGAGTGCGGCGGCGGCGCGCTGCTGGGGGTGGTGAGGACGCTGTAGTGGTTGGATGTTGCGGTCGCCATAACTATCGGAGCCAGAGTGATAGCTGGAGTTAAAAGGAGGCTGCCTTTGACAGTAACTCTTTTGCGCCACGGGGCAGCTAGGCGTCTCTCTCCAGCATCTCCCGGGCGCTGTGCCAAGGGGACGCAGAGGCGCGCACCTGTGGTCCGCCTCGCTCCGCTCTTTATTGGCCAAGAACGGTTGACAGATGTGGTTACCCCTGACAGCACCCCGCTCATTGGTCACGGGAGATTGTACAGAAACCCCAATCACTCTGCCCAACAATACTAGCAGTCCTGCAGCATGCATGAGTACAAAGTGGAGGGAGATGGAGCCGCCGAGTGTAAACACAGAAAAGACTTAGCTTGAGAGAGAGAGAAAAAAAAAGTAGGCCTATTTATTTTGAAAGTTTCTTATTAACGTTGATCTGGGTCAGTGGGTCACGTTTATTGGTGTCGTGCGTCAAACCAGTTCGTAGAAGTTGCATAAGGTATACAGATTTGAACGTTAATTGATGTAGGCTGGCGAACACATTTATGCGCAGAATAATATGCCTATGCTATAACTTTCTTTGTCCAAATACTCAAAACTGCCAGACCTTAATTCAATCACATTTTCATGCATTTGAAGTAGAATATTTGATATATTTTGCGCCGTGAAACAGTGATCATAAGGAGGAGAAACTTCCAGCTGCCTCTCTGCCCTCAGGATGCTGTCCAGAGAGAGGGGCCGCGTGCTTCCAGGGCCTCTGCCCCGTTGCCATGGCGAACGCGGTGAATGGAACAACAACGCCCACGTCACAGCTGCAATTCGCTCCTTCTTTTCGTTGGGTTCCAAAGGGCTCATTGGGGCCGCGCGGTCGGCCGTGGGGACAAATAATAGGGGGCGAGCGGAGAGGGCAGCTCGAGGCCAAAGAGAGGAGGCTGCAAGAATGGATCTCTCCGCCTTCTCTGCCCCGAAAGTGCCCCCTTCCACCTGCTTGTTGGGTAAACTTAGGGAGGGATGCACACACAGTGGCACGCGAGGTACGGTTTTCCAAATCTCCTGCAGGAAAAAAAACAGCCATTGATTTTTCACATTTTTACATTACATTACATGTCATTTAGCCGACGCTTTTTATCCGAAGCGACTTACAGTTGCTATATATATATATATATATATATATATATATAAGAGGTCACACGCCTCTTGAGCAACTAGGGGTTCAGTGTCTCTCAGGGACACATTGGTTGTTGTATTGAAGTGGCAATCGAACCTAGAACCCCCACACAATTTTTTTGACGAGGAAAAATGATCTCTTCCCTCTAATGCACACAAATAGAGGGCTCCCAAATTGTCCTTGACACGCACAAATATCTGCCTCATACAGCAGTGAAAATGCACGTATGCAAGTATTAAAACTCAAATACATTTTATAGGTGTACACTTTCCTTGAGTATTTTCATTTTATTCTATTTCATACTCCTGCTTCACTACATTTCGAAGCCAAATATTGTGCTTTTTATTCCACTACATATATTTGACAGCTATAATTACTAGTTACTTTGCAGATTAAGCTGGTACATAAGCTACAAATTATGACCCTTCAAAACGGGATGCATTTTCTTTGATTAAACTACCCATACAGTAGAAACAAATAGCTTCACTGTGACCAGCTGCAACATTACAATACTGCTTACATGGTAATGGAGCTGAAATAATAATCCAGCAATATATAATCATTTCACACTTTTAAACAGTTCTGTTTAATGAGTATTTTATTACTTACTTACTTACTTAGTATCAATACAACACAGGACCATGAAGGTGTTGACTCTGATAGTACAGTTTTGTCCTTTGGCACTGTTGGGAAGAAAATAACAGTGTAGTTGGTTAGTGAACATTCATCAAAGCATTCATTTTGCACTATCTGCTGGTCCTATCTTTAAATGAATGCAACGATATTGAAATTAAACTAATCCTCATTCTGCTGAGCCCCCCTGAAACCCTTCAGACCCCTGGGGGGTCCCTGGACCTACTTTGGCAACTACTGGTATTTAGGAGATGGGATTTTATTGGCTCAAAGTGGGACACTGGCTGTTACACATAACAGCTATTAAGAGGTTAAAGGAACCTCAAAGGGAGAAAAAAAAAGCAAGTTTCACCTTCAAACCAATGCACCAATGCAAATATGTGCACATTTCTTTAGAAAATTTAGAGTCATAGCTACACTTAATACACACAGACAATACAAATCCACCTGATCCTGTATATTAAAGACAATAGCACATTCACATGTCACATTGGAAAAGATAGGTTAATTGATAAATACTTTGAATGTAATCAAGCTTAGCTTGTACAGACATAAATTGACGCACATTGAATTATAGGGATCGAAAGAACACTGGATTATGATCAGGGTGCAATTCTGAGAATTACCTAATGTGTCGCCAGGGGCTCTGGCAAGCCGTGTGTTGTGAGACGCAAAACATATTACCCTAATAGACTAATATGCAAACTACTGGCTGCCCAATTACAGGACCTAATAACGCATAAAAGATGCGAGTCCTGTTCTTACAAGACGAAGAGGTCGCTGTTAATTCAGTCAAAGGGCTGGGTGTGCTGTCAACACATGTAACGGTTCCACACACATACTGTATGTTTCCATGTCTTTCGTTCTGTATTCAAGAGTGAGAGTTAATGATGAAGAATCTGAGCGTTAAATTAACAGTAATTATATGGCCCCAGTGCTGTAAAAATTCAATTTCTTCGCAAGCCTAATGGGCCTAAGTGTCCCTATGCGCAGGCAGAACTCTCTATGAGATATTTATGATTGAAACACACACAGACAGAACCAAAACAAACACATATTGCATACACCTATAAAATAAAGGCATCTGTGGCATTTTATTTGTTGATTTTTGAAGTGATTTCTCTCTGGTGTAGAAGTGCAGCACAAAAACTGTATTCAAGTGAGATCCAGATGTAAAAAGCCACTTTTTTACTTGTGTAAATAGTGCCACATTAGTTTAAGAAGGAGTGGTTCAAGAGTGAGGTGAAGCCATTTATGTGAGTGAATGTTTGTAAACGACCCAGTATTCTGGTTGCTTTCACTTTCTCCAGACCAGTTTTTGACCGGCCCATGTCCCCTCCCCCTGTGGGAATCCTATTGCAGGGGTAACTGGGGCAGAGGGGCTTCTTTATGCTGCCGGACACAGAGAGATAATGGCCATTCCTCCACAGCTGGCCCATACAATCAAAGGGAGAGGGGGCTCGAAGGATTCCAGCTTTAACCAGACCATTGTCTGGGCTAATTACATCTGAATGCAAGACCCCAAGAACTCACCTCCCCCCTGAGCAAAACCTGCACAGAATACCCCAAACAGCCCTTCAGGGATGAGGGAAAGTGCACACACAGTGAAAAAAATAAACCCTGGACTCCTCTACTACCCCTAAACATAAGCACACACACACACACACACACACACACACACACACA